>JASVEL010010656.1:0-25000 GCA_032618575.1 Nicotiana noctiflora | reverse complement strand
TAGATCCCCAAGTCTCTATGGTCATTCTTTTTAACATCTCTTTCGATTCTTATAATGTAATGCTATCAGTCACCTCGTAATACCCCCCATTGCGCATCCTGTGTAACATCAAGGAAATGGAAGGCTCATACTACCGCGGCAGGAGGTCGTCTCCCAACACATTCCCTCTATAGTTTATCTACCACAAATTGAGACATATCTTTTGGAGATGGTCACGTCAGCGGTGGTAGATCATTCATGCGCAGACTTAACTGAAAAAGAAAGATTCCCTTTTGTTACCGACCTTCTTCCCTTGACTGGTGTTTTAGGTCTTCTTATCCAAGAGGACACTTTAATCTTGCTTTAGAGGCCCAAATACTTATCATTCTTGCCTTCTAAACTTCTTTATGTCGAGGGATGAGGAACCATATTATCCTGCATTCCATAAATCTATGTAGTGAGTCGTGTAGGTGGCGTGTTTAAATTAGGACCATACATTGGGATTCTTTTCTCCTCATCGCTAGCCAGTCAAGATGGTATCTATATTGTCCTTCGTCACTCAACCATCAAAATATGGTATATAATTAACAAACTCTTTTTTTGATATTTACTTAAAACTATAATGAACCACCTATCTATTCATTTTTGGCGTTGTCCCGACACTGATGAGCATCACTTAGAACTTCATTCATGATACTCTGCTAGGATCTACAATGCTTCAGTAGGCCCTAGGCAATGATGTGAGGTTAAATTATTAACCAATGCAACATACTATCCATAAAAATTGTACCCCCATAATATAATAAGGAAAGAAAGCGGAAAATTTCAAAAAACTCAAATGGAAAAAGTGCCCCGTTTTGATTAGCCTGTTTCTAAGAGCGAGAAGTTCTTATGACAATCTCAGGCATACTAAAAATTGGTAATTTGGCCTGATCGAGCAACCTATGAACAGTTGTCGCCTACATAACCTACCTCCCAAACCAAGGGAAGAAGGTATCAGATCACTTTTGAGAGCCCTTTTGTTAAACCAGTTCCTTTACTCTTTTTGAAAGAATTACAGTCAGTAAAGTAATCTGGTGGAAGGGGTCCATAGAAAAAAAATTTGCTTCTTTTTCTTTTTTCTATTATTAGAATAGAGAAAGCGTCGAAATTAAGGGTACGCTCTCTAGAAGATTTGCTGGGAGCTTTTTTTCACTTGGTCGCCTGGTATCTTGAAACCTCTTTGCTTGTAGGGGCAAGAGTGGAAAGACCACTTCGCTAAAGAATCCTGTGGCGCGGTGAAAGGTTTCCCATTGGGGTTTCCTACCCTCCAGGTCTCCACCTACTTGTGGAATAGGGGGGGTTCTTTGATATTAAGGTATCAAGGCGGTCAAAAAAGGTGACAGGTGGAAGCAATCGATGCTTTGATCATTCAATTGACTCCTTGATGTCATGATGGTAAAAGTAGGGGTTTCGGTTGATTTCATCTACTATTGGATTTGAACCAATGACTCTCGCCGTATGAAAGCGATACTCTAACCGCTTAGTCAAGTAGGTCAAGATGAGTCAAGTCACCCTATAAGAGAAAGTCGCGCAAGCAAAGTAGACCTTACTATCCAAGGGTGGCAGAGTGCTAAGAAAGAGAAAGCGTTATCACTATACGAAATGAAGCAGCGGCTAGCACGCTAAGCTAAGATCAACCAATGTTCGAACGCGTAGCCTTTCTTTCTCGGTCGTCTGTCTTAATAAGTGGATTCTGATTCATGGAGTCGTTCTCTGCTGCATTGGTCTTTACACTCCCCACTCTCCACCATAACAATATGTTTCCACTATATCTCAGGATTAGTCAAAGGAAGTACGACGGGTCCGAGTAGGAAGAAATTTACTAACAAGTAGGGCATACAACAATAGATCAATTCATTCAACAAGATCTATTCGGATAGAACCAGGATGAATAGGATTGGTCTGACCTCTCGCTCGGATGTAAGACTCCCGCTGCAGACAGATGCCCTATTATACCTTTCGTGAATAGCTATGCCCGAGAATGAATTGTGATATAGCGCCAAATAAGCCACTGCTCTATTCCCGACTCGAAATCCATAAAGGACTTTAAGGGAGATAAAATAGGGGGCACTATACCATACATCCTGCTGCCTTGGGACGACTGCACGTTACATCATAATAGCATGACCAAATGGAGGTGGAAAGCCCTTGTATAGGTTGGGCGCTAGCTAGCACCTTCCTTATACTAATATAAAATGTTGGGCCTTCCCCTTATTTATTCGTATTAGAAAAGTTGCTCGAGGACTTCTACTGGGAATGAATGTTCCCTGTTATGCGATCCATAGTAAAGCCAATTTAATGATGGCCACTTATTTGAGTAAGAAGACGATGGCTCCTATTATTGGTGAGTGATCTCCTCTACATCTTATCTTTGGCCGTTTTACTCTCTTTCAAGGAGATGACGATTCAAACCTCAGAGTATTCAAATGCACGTGCTTTGTTAAAATTCCATCTCCTGCACAAGACAAACTGAGACCTACATCTCACTCTATGTGTTTTCTTGAGTGAGGATGGGGTACCCCTCTCTCAAAAGGGCTACAAGAGTTAATAGTCCTTCTACACAACAATTCCACCTTTCTCGACATGTCACCTTTTTTGAACATGTGCCTTAATACAGAGCTCGGGGATTTGAGATTCCCTGTGATGGTAGGCCATTATGTTCCCTTGTCTCCCCTTAGAGCGGAGGGGTGGAACTATTGAGGAGTTTATGCGAGACAACATCAGAATTCTCCAATTTAATAGAGTCAGCAAGATCCGGGTGACCAGAGTGATCAGTAGCTTGATCAACTTAAGGGGAAGTTTCGCAGGTTCAAGAAGACGGATTCTCGTCACATAGTTTTCAGAGCTGAGCCAAGAGATTCAGTGGTCTCCCTCTCTTCCTATACTTCAAACCAAGACTCTTCTTCAGACTTAGGTTCTCTAACTTCTATTCTCGGGGTACGTAGATCCACCCGTCTTTGTTTTCCTATTCATAGGTTTGTATCAGCTAAGTCTTTGCCTATTTCCCACGAGTCTTTTTGTTTTGAAATTTCATCCATCTTTTTTAACCTAATACCTTTGCAGAGGCCATATCTCAACCCTGCTGGCAGCTCTATGCAGAAAGAGATAGCACTAGAATGGTTTGCTAGTTGGGATTGAGTCTCTCTTCCTCTAGGGAAATAAATAGTGGGCTACAAGTGGGTCTATAAAGTCAACAAAAAGCTGATGGAGATGTTGGTGGCCAAAGGATACACACAAGTGTATTGAGTCGAACCCCTTTAGAGATAGGGGAAAGATTTTCCCCTGATTGGTGGATCGCATCCCCGCGTAACGAATTGCATTGCCAACCTCCTGATTGTGTTATTATCACTTTCCGTTGCATGTTTGGGATACGTTTGGTGTTCAATATATTCCCTAATGTCTATAAACCATGGTTCACCGTTGGGTTCCCTTTCAATGGCCAAATGATCACTATTGAACATGCCGGGAGTCAAATAAAAAATTTCTATTAGGTTGCAATACATCGGGCTGCTTCTTTGTTCTATCATCATTGGGTGGACTTTCCTTCAGGAATGTTTATCACGGAGGCCATTATTTCCAATGCATCCGCGAACTTATTTTTTCTCTGGGTAGTGGAGAGAAACTGATTTTCTTGATTTTCTCGGTGAGATTTTCAAGGTAAGCATGTTATGTTAAAAGTTTTTCATATTTTGTTTTTAATTTCATTTGAGTTTGGCAGATGATAATCGTCGAATCCCTAAATTCTTTGATTTCTTATATTCCCAGGGTCAAGGCAGTCTTTAAGCCATGGATACATGCTTCATCTTCTGTGGTATTCTTAGTTCCTTAAAAGTTCCACTTAATGGCAATGGGGATGTGCGAATCATCATGTGCAATCAGCACTGCCCCTACTCCGTACCCATTTTGATTAGTCGTGCCATCAAAGTCAAATTTCCATGCCCTCCTATTCCGTGACAACTATTTCCTCGTCTGGGAAGCAATACTTAAATTCATGTTCCTCCTAGATAGTGTGCAAGATGTTCTGCTATTGTCACGCCCCAAATCGAGGAACATGACCGGCGCCTGACCGGGTTGCCCCAGTCAAGCGGACCTGGGTGCCTTTCATTCCCACGCGTTACCCCTGTGATGACTGTTTCTCATTAACCAAATATATTACTAATCATAATTGATTTCACATTAAACAAATAAAACGATATGAGTGATTCATTAACAAGATTTCAATTTTTACAACGCCCGACATAACACCATATATATATACATAAGACTGGAGTCCCACAGTTTACATGTCTACAGAGCCTCTAGGATACAAAAGGGAAATACAATACTTGCCGGTAACAAGGCTCCGGCTATACCTTACAAAACCAAAATGAAATCTAAACCGAGTGGCATGAACCACACAAGGCCCCGAGGAAGAAAAGGGCTCACCAAAAACGGGCAGTGGAGGATGAAAGATACTACTGCCGATGAGCTGAAGTGCCTGCTACTGATCCACCTACAATCATGACACGAATGTAGCGCCCCCGGCAAAAGGGACGTCGGTACACTTGAATTGTACTGGTATGTATGGACAAACTTTGTCCCAAGTAAACTCAAGCCATTAAATTACATCAACAATTAATTAAGCCAGCTAACCATATTTCCACATTTTCCTTATTTCCAATAATTCTCAACACAAAGCACTTTCTACAATCAACCAATTTAACAATAACCAATCAATCACGTAAAGCACAAGTAGTCAAACAAAGGGGCAATCGGTGCCCCACAGGTTGCAAACTCTCCTGCTGTCTCCTTTCACAATTTCACATTATTGATTTTTGTATCAATTTTCAATAGCGATTTCGATCGCTTTCCATCCTTATTGCCCCCGACCACCCTTATTACCTCGGCCACCCTTATCACCCCAACCCACACCTTATTTCACCACGTTGCGGCGCGCAACACGACCCCGCCTTACAGTTGAAAACACAACAATTTCAAACAGCAGATAAGGTACTACACACAATTTCAACAAGTTCAAATAAGCAACTTACACATTGGTTCATGTTCTCAATTTCTTCTCAATTCAATATCACAACCATGTTACAATATTTCCACAATTCAAGTGTTTCATCTCTTTCCACAATAAACCAATTCTCAAGTGTTTCGTTTGTTTTCCACAAGGTGCCATATAGGCCATCATAGTCATTATTCACAATTCTTTTGCCAAATTAAACTCTCATTTTACATCACTCATAACTCAACAACAAACTTTGAATATCCAACAACAACATCAAGAATTTCACACAATTTGTCAATTTAACACGAAACAAACAAACTTCACACATATAGGCGATTTCACAAGAATCAAAATTAGCCATACATACCTGGTGATGAGTTTTCTTCCGTTAACTTCCTACTTTATGCTTACCCAAGCTATCTTATTCTTGCCAACCTTGTTTTTGAAGACTCTTACTTCTACTCACTTCTTTTTACTAGAAATCAAGTTCAATAATCATGCATGAGTGTAAAAATTCTATTTTCAAAAGCTATTTTATATGCAAACCTCTCTTTACCCAATTAAAACTCAAAATCAAAGAAAATAGTTAGGGTTTTTACCTTGAAAATATTGGGGAAGTTGAATCCTTGCCCTAGAATCCTTTGGAATTAAGTAGTTGGAACAATCTTTGAAGATGAAGAACTTCTCTCTCTAAAAACCCTCTCTTCTCTCTCTAATTTTGGTGAGATGATATGATAAAATGAAGAAGAAAGGTGTTATATTAAAGAAGAGATCGGGTCAAAATGTTACAAAATCTGGGCCGGGGTCAATTATGCGGTGCACTATGCGACCGCAGAATCAACATGCGGTCCGCATAGTGACCGCAGAATTGCCCCAATTTTTACAAGGTTCTGTTAAGGAATGCGGCCAGAATGCGGTCCGCATGTTTGATCCGCGGTCGCAAAATGCACCGCAGATTTGACATGCGATCGCATATCGACCGCACATTTGACACGATTTTTGGGAAACTCTCTGGAACGTTTTGCGGCAAGAATGCGGTCCGCATGTCAGGTTTGCGGTCGCATTCTTGACCGCATATTTGACATTTTTCGGAAAAATTAATTCTCTACATTTTTGAAACTTAAATCACTACCAAGGGTTCGAACCGCGGCGAGCAAGCTCGCCGCGAAGAATTCTACGCATTCCTAACACATTATTCGGACCATGACACCACAGCTACTAGGTTTTGTGCACAAAAATTTTACGGGGCCTTACATCCTCCCCCCCTTAAGATCATTCGTCCTCGAATGAGGATTTTGAAATAAATGAGTTGGTTTCGAAAGACATTATATGCAACCATCAAAAATTTGACTAACTCTTATATTTTAGAAAAATTTCGCCAGAGTTTCCTTTGTATTATGGACATATCCACCTGTCAGAGGGCCCCCGAAACACATTACCAAACAATAATATACAACTTCAACACTTTTCACAACGGGTATACACTTTCTTACCTCAACGAATGCACATATTCTATCACATTGTTACAATTTCACAGAAACTAGTCACTTCAATGAATTCTTACCTTATTAAGCCAATTTAACACCATGTACACTCAACAAACCATTACCAATCTACACTTACTATTAGTCGCTTATTTAACACGTAAATCTTTATAAGGCTTTCATTTATCAAGAAAGGCTCAAATGACCCAAATGTGACAACACATTAAATTCATTACAAAATGAAGGAGACTTTACTAACACTAAGAGGGAAACAACTTAGGCAAGATGACAGCTACTAGGAGTAGGAGGGTCACCTACTTTCTTCTAGGCTTGATCGAACAAATGGGGGTACTTTTCCTTCATCTCTTTTTCTGCTTCCCATGTGGCCTCCTCAACTTGTTGACTTCGCCACAATACTTTAACAGAGGCAACTTCCTTATTTCTCAACTTACGGACTTGCCTATCAAGAATGGCAACCGGAACTTCTTCATATGACAAATCTTCATTAACCTCTATAGCTTCGACTGGCATGATGGTGGATGGATCTCCAATCACTTTCTTCAACATGGACACATGGAATACCGGGTGCACTAATGACATCTCAGGAGGCAACTCTAGCCTATAAGCAACTTGACCAATCCTTTGAATGATCCGATATGGCCCGACATACCTAGGACTCAATTTCCCTTTCTTTCCAAATCGCATGACTCCCTTCATAGGAGATACCCTCAAGAACACCCAATCATCGACTTGAAACTCCAAATCCCTTCGACGAACATCTGCATAGGACTTTTGACGACTCTGTGCTGTTTTCATTCTCTCCTGAATAACCTTGACCTTTTCCATAGCTTCGTACACCATATCCGGCCCTAGCAATTCCGCTTCACCTACCTCAAACCACCCGATTGGCGATCTACATCTTCTCCCGTACAATGCCTCAAATGGGGCCATCTGAATGCTAGCATGATAGCTGTTATTGTAAGCAAATTCTATCAGTGGCAAGTGTTCATCCCAATTACCTTTAAAATCTAAGACACAAGCCCGCAACATATCTTCAAGCATCTGAATGGTCCGCTCGGCCTGTCCATCGGTCTGTGGATGGAAAGTTGTGCTGAGATTCACCTGAGTTCCCAAACCTTGCTGAAACTTCTTCCAAAAGTTAGCGGTGAACTGAGCCCCGCGATCTGAGATGATAGAAAGTGGAGTGCCATGAAGCCTTACTATCTCTTTGATGTACAATCTTGCATATTGCTCCGCGGTATCAGTGGACTTGACAGGCAGGAAGTGAGCTGATTTGGTGAGTCGATCTACTATCACCCATATTGAATCAAACTTACGCTGAGTGCGAGGTAACCCCACCACGAAATCCATATTGATCATCTCCCATTTCCACCTTGGTATTTCTATAAGCTGAGTTAATCCACCAGGCCGTTGATGCTCGGCCTTCACTTGTTGACAGTTCGGACATTTAGCTACAAAGCCTGCCACATCCCTTTTCATACCGTTCCACCAATAAATCTCCTTGAGATCGTGATACATTTTCGTTGAACCAGGGTGCACAGAATACCCGGAAGTATGAGCCTCTGCCATCACTCTTTCCCGAAGCTCGTCCACATCCGGAACACATAGCCTATCTTGACACCGCAATACACCATCTTCGCCGCTGAGTACAAATGCTGAGGTCTTGTCATTCATGACTGCTTCCTTCACCCGAACCAATGCTGGATCCATGAACTGTTTTTCCTTGATTTCCGCGACCAATGATGATTCTGCTCCATTATGCACCAAGATATCCCCCTCGTCTGACGCCGAAATACGAACCCCCAAGCTGGCTAATTGGTAGACCTCTCGAGCCAGGGGTCTCTGATCCACACCCAAATGAGCCAAACAACCCATGGATTTCCGACTAAGAGCGTCAGCTACCACATTTGCCTTCCCTGGATGGTACAATATGTCCATATCATAGTCCTTGAGTAGTTCTAACCACCGCCGCTGTCTCAGATTCAGCTCTTTCTGCTTGAACAAATACTGGAGGCTCTTGTGGTCCGAAAACACATCTACATGAACCCCATAAAGATAGTGTCGCCATATTTTCAAGGCAAACACAACAGCTGCAAGTTCCAAATCATGCGTCGGATAATTCTTCTCATGGTTCTTGAGTTGTCTGGAAGCATAAGCTATAACCTTTCCGTGCTGCATCAATACACATCCCAAACCGACTCCGGAGGCATCACAATAGACTACAAATCCCTCTGTGCCTTCTGGCAAGGCCAATACTGGTGCCAAGGTCAATCTTGACTTTAGTTCTTGGAAACCTTTCTCACATGCTTCGGACCACTAGAACTTAACTGCTTTCTGCGTCAATTTAGTCAATGGGGAGGCGAGGGTTGAGAATCCCTCTACAAACCTCCGATAGTACCCTGCCAAACCCAAGAAGCTACGAATCTCTGTTGGGGTCGTGGGTCTAGGCCAATCTTTCACTGCCGCAATCTTCTGAGGATCCACCATAATTCCCTCACTGGAAATAACATGCCCTAGAAAAGCTACGGACTCCAACCAAAACTCACATTTTGAGAACTTGGCATACAATTGATGCTGAAGAAGGGTCTGCAATGCTGCTCTGAGGTGAACGGCATGATCTTCCCCGCTCCGAGAGTAGATGAGAATATCGTCAATGAATACAATCACAAAGGAATCTAGGAATGGCTTGAAAACCCGATTCATAAGGTCCATGAAAGCTGCCGGGGCATTGGTTAGCCCAAAAGACATGACCAAAAACTCGAAGTGACCATAACGAGTTCTGAAGGCGGTCTTAGGAATATCCTCCTCCCTGATTTTTAACTGGTGGTACCCAGACCGTAAATCAATCTTTGAGAAGAACTTCGCTCCCTGCAATTGGTCAAACGGATCATCCACTCGAGGCAAAGGATATTTATTCTTGATGGTGACTTTGTTGAGCTGCCGATAATCAATACACATTCGAAGTGACCCATCCTTCTTTCTGACAAAGAGAACCGGAGCACCCCATGGCGACACACTCGGTCGTATGAACCCTTTCTCTAATAAATCCCTTAACTGCTCCTTTAACTCCCTTAACTCTGCTGGCGCCATTCCGTAAGGTGGAATGGATATTGGCTGAGTATCTGGCAATACATCAATTCCGAAATCAATCTCCCTATCCGGCGGGATGCCTGGAAGCTCATCTGGAAACACTTCAGGAAATTCATTCACAATTGGCACGGACTCGAGGGTAGGCACATCCGAGGTGGTGTCCGTTACCCGAATCAGGTGATAGATACACCCTTTCTTAATCATCTTCGAAGCCTTAAGGTAGGAAATAAACCTACCCTTTGGCACTACACCATTTCCTCTCCATTCAATAACTGGCTCGTCAGGGAACTCGAGCCTCATAACTCTCGTTCGACAGTCAAGTTTGGCAAAGCACGAATAGAGCCAATCCATCCCTATAATTACATCAAAATCTACCATCCCAAGCTCAATAAGATCAGCTGTGGTATCACGACCACCCACCGTAACAACACAATTCCTATAGACTCGTGAGGCTGTAATAGAATCACCAACTGGAGTCGACACAGAGAACGGCTCATGAAGCTGTTCGGGTTCTATCCCAAAACTTGAAGCAATGAATGGAGTAACATAAGACAAGGAGGACCCCGGATCAATAAGGGCATAGCAATCAATAGTCTGAACAGACATGATACCTGTAACAACATCTGGAGAAGCCTCGGCATTTTGGCGGCCACTCAATGCATAGAATCGGCTAGGTCCACCCCTACCCTGAGCTCCACCCCTAGTTGCACCACGCCCTGCTGCTGCTGGAGTACGCGCCGATGATGTAGCAGCTGAAGAACCGGATGACTGAGCAGACCCCCTACCTATACCCTGACGGGGTGCACGGCAGTCCCGCTGAATGTGACCTCTCACCCCGCACCCGAAGCACACTAGAAGGTCATGGTAGCAAGTTTCTGTATGAAATCTCCCACACTTGGGGCATGTAGGTCTCCCCTGCTGCTGGGATCTCACCCCAGGATGACCAGACTGACGAGACCTCCTGCTGTCTGAACCAGGTCTCGAGTAACTGCCCTGCTGATGACTGTGCACGGATGGCGGTGCACTCGCGGAGGACTGAGCATATGACCGGGATGGCCCCGATGACCCCTTCCCCGGAAGTGATCTCCCCGAACGACCCATTGACCGGGCCCTGCTGCTACTTTCTTTTTCTGCACGAATTTTCAATTTCCTGGCCTCTGTGGCCTGAGCAAACCCCACGATCCTCCCATAGTTCATATCTGAGTGCAAAGCTGCTGTGGCGGCCTCGTTCACTACCAAAGGGCTAAGGCCCCGAACAAACCGTCGAACCCGGGCATCCATGGTCGACACTAAATGAGGAGCGTACTTGGACAACCTTACGAACTCCATGTGATACTCCCAAACACTCATACTGCCCTGTTTGAGAACCTCGAACTCGGTGGCACGGGCTGCCATTGCCTCTGCAGGTAAGAAGTGGTCCATAATTGCATCCACGAACTCATCCCATCTGGCCGGAGGGCTCCCTTCCTCACAGGAATCCTCCCACATTTCGAACCATGAACGTGCCGCTCCCTTCAGCCTGTAAGAGGCCAACTCTACCCCCTCTATATCTGTAGCCTTCATCACTCTGAGGGTCTTGTATATCTCATCAAGGAATTCCTGTGGGTCAGCCTCTGGATCGGTACCTGAGAATTCTGGAGGGGCCAACCGCAAGAATTGATGGACTCTAGAGCCAAAGGAATCTCCCTGTCCGCTGGAGGATGCAGGGGCATCATGGGATCTCTGGGCCTGGGCAGCCACTAACTGTGTTAACATATGGATGGCTCCCCTAAGTTCTTCATTAGAGATACCAGAGCCCGAAGCAGGAACTGTATCTGAGTCAGGAACACCGGCAGGAGGAATGGTGGCATCCTCTGCCGCGGCTGGAATAGGGACACTTGGGTTTTGAACAGATGGGCCAGGCAAATTCGGGACTGGTGGGTCATTCTCTCCCACGGCATCGGGTACATGATTAACAGCTGCACTTGGGTCGGCATTGGCCCTAAGGCCGAGTCTAGCCTTCTTCTTAGGTGCCATATTCTGAAAATTTGGGAACAAGGCACGAATTAGACACAAATATCTCCACATTGCACTTTACCGCACGATATAGATTATCAAAGAAGTAGGTAAATTCCTAAATGCCCGTGTAGCCCCCTACTTATATGATGTGGTCGACAACACACCTATAAGAAGGGCACTACTAGACACGGCTCCGAGACATCCTAGGACACTTTAAAACCTTAAGCTCTGATACCAAGTTTGTCACGCCCCAAATCGAGGAACATGACCAGCGCCTGACCGGGTTGCCCCAGTCAAGCGGACCTGGGTGCCTTTCATTCCCACGCGTTACCCCTGTGATGACCGTTTCTCATTAACCAAATATATTACTAATCATAATTGATTTCACATTAAACAAATAAAACGATACGAGTGATTCATTAACAAGATTTCAATTTTTACAACGCCCGACATAACACCATATATATATACATAAGACTGGAGTCCCACAGTTTACATGTCTACGGAGCCTCTAGGATACAAAAGGGAAATACAATACTTGCCGGTAACAAGGCTCCGGCTATACCTTACAAAACCAAAATGAAATCTAAACCGAGTGGCATGAACCACACAAGGCCCCGAGGAAGAAAGGGGCTCACCAAAAACGAGCAGTGGAGGATGAAAGATACTACTGCCGATGAGCTGAAGTGCCTGCTACTGATCCACCTACAATCATGACACGAATGTAGCGCCCCGGCAAAAGGGACGTCAGTACACTTGAATTGTACTGGTATGTATGGACAAACTTTGTCCCAAGTAAACTCAAGCCATTAAATTACATCAACAATTAATTAAGCCAGCTAACCATATTTCCACATTTTCCTTATTTCCAATAATTCTCAACACAAAGCACTTTCTACAATCAACCAATTTAACAATAACCAATCAATCACGTAAAGCACAAGTAGTCAAACAAAGGGGCAATCAGTGCCCCACAGGTTGCAAACTCTCCTGCTGTCTCCTTTCACAATTTCACATTATTGATTTTTGTATCAATTTTCAATGGCGATTTCGATCGCTTTCCACCCTTATTGCTCCTGACCACCCTTATTACCTCGGCCACCCTTATCACCCCAACCCACACCTTATTTCACCACGTTGCGGCGCGCAACACGACCCCGCCTTACAGTTGAAAACACAACAATTTCAAACAACAGATAAGGTACTACACACAATTTCAACAAGTTCAAATAAGCAACTTACACATTGGTTCATGTTCTCAATTTCTTCTCAATTCAATATCACAACCATGTTACAATATTTCCACAATTCAAGTGTTTCATCTCTTTCCACAATAAACCAATTCTCAAGTGTTTCGTTTGTTTTCCACAAGGTGCCATATAGGCCATCATAGTCATTATTCACAATTCTTTTGCCAAATTAAACTCTCATTTTACATCACTCATAACTCAACAACAAACTTTGAATATCCAACAACAACATCAAGAATTTCACACAATTTGTCAATTTAACACGAAACAAACAAACTTCACACATATAGGCGATTTCACAAGAATCAAAATTAGCCATACATACCTGGTGATGAGTTTTCTTCCGTTAACTTCCTACTTTATGCTTACCCAAGCTATCTTATTCTTGCCAACCTTGTTTTTGAAGACTCTTACTTCTACTCACTTCTTTTTACTAGAAATCAAGTTCAATAATCATGCATGAGTGTAAAAATTCTATTTTCAAAAGCTATTTTATATGCAAACCTCTCTTTACCCAATTAAAACTGAAAATCAAAGAAAATAGTTAGGGTTTTTACCTTTAAAATATTGGGGAAGTTGAATCCTTGCCCTAGAATCCTTTGGAATTAAGTAGTTGGAACAATCTTTGAAGATGAAGAACTTCTCTCTCTAAAAACCCTCTCTTCTCTCTCTAATTTTGGTGAGATGATATGATAAAATGAAGAAGAAAGGTGTTATATTAAAGAAGAGATCGGGTCAAAATGTTACAAAATCTGGACCGGGGTCAAATATGCGGTCACTATGCGACCGCAGAATCAACATGCGGTCCGCATAGTGACCGCAGAATTGCCCCAATTTTTACAAGGTTCTGTTAAGGAATGCGGCCAGAATGCGGTCCGCATGTTTGATCTGCGGTCGCAAAATGCACCGCAGATTTGACATGAGATCGCATATCGACCGCACATTTGACACGATTTTGGGCAACTCTCTGGAACGTTTTGCGGCAAGAATGCGGTCCGCATGTCTGGTTTGCGGTCGCATTCTTGACCGCATATTTGACAATTTTCGGAAAAATTAATTCTCTACATTTTTGAAACTTAAATCACTACCAAGGGTCCGAACCGCGGCGAGCAAGCTCGCCGCGAAGAATTCTACGCATTCCTAACACATTATTCGGACCATGACACCACAGCTACTAGGTTTTGTGCACAAAAATTTTACGGGGCCTTACAGCTATCGCCCTTCCTTTTTGGTTACATACGTGATGTCGAACTCATACAGAAGTAGTAACCATCCTACAGTCCTTGCCGTTACGTTAAGGCTGGTTTCTCGAACAAATTCATTTTTTGTAGGTCCATGGAAGCTATTAAATGTACTGGGTAAGAAAACATGTAATGCGTCAATTTCTGCCTTACCCAAACCAAAGCCAAGCAGGTTTTCTCCAAATTGGTATACCTGGTCTTGTAGTCAGTCATTTTCTTATGTTGGTAGTATAGGGCCCTTTACTTCTGTCTGTCTTCATCGTATTAAGCCAACATAGACGCCATAATGGTTTTAGTGGCTGATAGGTATAGTAATAAAGGCTTCCTGGCGTTGTAGGCACTATAATGGAGTCCTTTATTTTGTCAAAAGCTTTCTGGCGGGATTCATCCCATTTTCCTGCTAAATTTTGATTTAGAAATTTGTTTATCGGCTCACAAGTGGTTATACAAGAGAAAGTAAAATTCTGATAGGACTATTAATCACTACAAGGCTCGCGTGGTAGCCAAAGGCTACAACCAGCAATAGGGTATAGACTTTGATGAGACATTCAGTCCGGTTATCAAGGTGGTATCAAGGGCGATTAGGCGTGACTTGCTTGATAAGCGAACGAGAAGACGTCCCTCAAAGCCCCATTAATGCAAAACAAGTCGATTCCTACATTTTTAAATTACTAGAAGCTCTTAGCTACTCAGCTATACTATAGGCTCTAAAGCCATTACTTGACTAAAAGAGTGCTTATATTATGGGGCTTCCCTTTCCAACATCTGACACATATACAGGTCAACATCGAGTTAGGAAGCACGTAAAAAAATGTAGCTACCTTGGGAGAGGGATGAAAGTAGTCTTTTTCCAATAGGCTAGCTGCCTATTGTAGGAGTTCCTGAGCTGCTACTAAATGTGAACAAAGTCAAGAAGATGGAATCAGCTCAATAGATTTAGGTTTTTTTTATGACTGCTGAAGTAACCAAACGAAATGTTGGATTGATTTAATACCGAATCCCAGATCTCCATAGACGACTAATGGTAGGGGCTGCATTTTTCAGAAAGAAAGATAGTGGCAAAAGGATTTTAATCAAGAACCGATGTCTCATGCCAACCCAGTTACATCAGGATAAAGTGACCCGTACTGCTGGAATAATTGCGATGCGACTATATCGCCTGCTGATAAAGGGAAGACAATATATCAAGCTTGTCCTAGCCGTCAGGTTTGGTCCCCCGGGGAGCAACCCGGCCGGTATACACCCTAAAGAGGAAATTGGGCTGTGAGGTGAGTAACTATATTCAACAATCATTTGCCAACATCGTTCCTAAGCCCTACTTAGTAAAGGAGAATGTGTTCAGTCCCAAGCATCTTCGTCAATACTACGTCTGCCCCCGCCCCCCGCCGGGTGGTTAAAGGGGAGGATGTCAAAACCATACCCATAAAAAAAAGTACATAGCCCTGCTCACAAAGAGCTACAAGACAACCAAAAACATTACACTAATAAAATGAAAGTGAACAAAGCCAAACCAATATGATATTCAATAAGCCCACTTTTTGAGAGAAAAAACCTGAATTTCTTGAAGAAGGTCAGATGTAGAGGAAAACCTATAGTCAAATTGAGAATCGCAATCGAAGTTTGATAAAGAGTCTGCCACTTTGTTGTTTTCTTTAAATGTATAGATGATTTTGAAATGGCCATCCGCGTATTTGGATGTAATTTTTGGGGCTTCTTTATTTTCATTGAAGCAATCAACAATGATTTTGCAGTCAATTGCAAGTTTATGAGCATGATAAATGTAGAGCGCATCCAGAAGAATAGAATCAGTAAACGTCCAAGATGATCTGATGTCAAGAAGCTGAGAACAGTCTTTCAGCCAATCTGTAATTTGTTGAATAATAGCAGCCGGTTGAGATATTGGGTTTTCTAATTTACTGCTATTGCCTTCCTTCCAGAGTTCCTAAACTGAAAAAATAGTAATCATAGACGTGATGTAGCCAACTTGGGATTTCTTGCGAGATCTGTTAAACCGCCGGGACTAAATGGAATCCGTTTGGAAGGATCTTATATTGGAAAGGCGATCAATATTTTATTTATCATGCTCCAAACAGAACAAGCATTTTCTTGCTAATCTTATACTTTTCGTCTGAATTTATTCCCATAACTAATTCTGAAATCACCGCATACAAAGTCAAATAAGAGCTTCCATGCAAAAATGCTAATTATTTTAGGAATGGCTTTATCCCAGACAAATTTAGTCCATGCTTGAATGCCCATTCGATTTCTTATGGATTCCCAACTAGCTTTGAAAATAAATGACTCACTACGATTCTTTTTCCATATCCCCCTGTCCTCTTGATGGGATGTTAATATTACACTAGTCCTGATATCATAAACCACTTTGTGAGGCAAAAATGCTTCGATATCATTGAAAAAGCAGTTTCTATGTGTGTCAATCACATCTATGATTTTGGAGAAATAACTAGTAAAGGAGTTGGGCTGGTCAATAAGAGGGAGTCATACTTTGGACTGCTTTTTTCAAAAGAAACTATCTGAAAGCCTTTATGGTTTGCTGCTTCCAAACCAGGTTTTCAGAACTTAGAGTGAAATCAGTTCAATTTTCAGGCAACCCCACCAATACTTAAGGGCTCAAAATGGTTGATTTGAAATGGAGCTAACACTAATTTCTTGTTCCACCCCTGGCTCTCTGATATTCTTCTCATTGAAAGTACCCCCCTCTTATTGACCAAGTAAACTTCATACAAAAATCTTTTGAAAGCTCTTGAAAATGTCTTGTAGTAGGAGGACCCAAAGCCCCTTCCTAAATAGGTAGGCACAAAGTATCAAAAAATATCCAGTAAAGCTTTCTTTTGTCTTCATCACCGCCTCACCAAAAGTTAGCTAACATTTTTTCCAACTGGTCAAAAACTTCCTTTGAAACTGGAATCCCTGCAAGAAGGTGTATAGGCTTCGAGAAAAGAACATGTTTGCAAAATAAGCTATCCACCACTGGATAACAATGCTTTCATCTCCTACCACTTTATTTTATACTCTATCCAGAAGATGAGAAATATTTTTTACATTTAAATAGAGGTAGTCCTAGATAAAATATTAGGGATCAATGCAAGGAAAGTAGCATTGATGGAACGGGGGATCACACCTTCAGCAAAGAAATAAGGTGACCAGAAAGTTTTTGAAATCCAAACAATATTTTTTTTATAAAAAGAATCCGGAAAGCCATCAGGCTTTAAAGGATAGGGGAGACATTTTTTGGGTTAGTGCGCGCCGGCATGCTTAAAATTACCTTTTGAACTTCTTCTATATTAGGAGGGCTCGTAAGCATCTTATTATCTTCGTTTGTGACTAGAGAGGGGATGGTCTCTCAAGGATCTCATCTTCAAGCACCGAACCTTGAGAAGAAAGTAATGTATAAAATAAATTGAGAGCTTCCTTCCACACAGAGACATGTTCTGAAATTGGTTCAAGGTGTGCATTCTCTATCTTTTTTGTAAAGCATAAGTTTTTCAAGGTTACTCTTGGCCGAATCTAACAGAATTTTCTTATCTGCAGACCAACTCTATTCAAGAGAAAATTGGTCTTCTTCATTTTCGGCATTTCTATATTCTGAAATAGTTCGCCAATTCAGTGCTTTATTTGTCGAGTCAATCTTCCTGGAGAAGACATGCAAAGGATTTCACGAGCATGGTTGAGATCAATTTGAAAATCAGAACGTCGAATCCACATTCTTTGGAAATGAAAGACCCTAGGCCTGCGAGTATTATAATCTTCTAAGAAGATTACTGAGGAGAGTGATCAAAGGATACTCTAGGCTAATAGTCAACTCTGGTGGAAGCAAAACGGCTTTTATATAGAAACGGGCAGTCCCCATTCAAAAGGATTCGATCTATTCTAGCGTAGATACAATGTTGACCGGTTTGATTATTACTCCAAGTCAATTTGCTGTCATTGAAAGCCCAATCAAATAATCCAAACGAGAAAATCATATCTTCAAAGCTCATCACTTCAATAAAGGCATTGAAGTCAGGAGGCCAACCCCCAAGTTTTTTCTAATGGATCCGCAATTACATTAAAGTTCCCCCTATTAGCCACGGGAAGTTAATGCAAGTTGATAGGTCTTTCAATCATCGAGTACACTATCGACTTCCCACACTTATCATGACAACATCACCGATCTTTGATGCTTATGGGGGGCCCTATCATACACATGCACCACCAGACTCTTTATAAGAACTCTGGGGCGAGGGCCAAGGTGAACCCGAATTAATGATGAGAAGCGGTCAAATCAGTAGCAAAGGCACCAGGACGAACGGTTGGTTGAACCGTGTGATAGATTCGTGATCGATAGCTGAGTAAGGTACGCCACCTGCTGAACGTTTAATGATAGATAGAAAAGTGGGAGAGGGGCCAAGGGACGGTAAAGGTACAAAAAAAAAACTACATGACATATGTACATTAAATGGTAGGCCTATTACGAACAATCATCAAGGCGGTCTCCAATCTAGCTCAGCTCGGGGCGGTCACTTTAACATGGCGTGATTGATCGATTTACATCAAAAATTCTGCCTTTCCTTCCCAGGAGTGCATCTACAGAATAAAGAGAGCACGCACTCACTCCTACTATACCAGGGCCTTTAGCTTTCAGTAAGAAGAAGAGATTACTTCCATCTAGCTTTTTTCCCTAACCCTAACCAATGAATGATATGCCGGCTTAGGATAATTGAAAATGAATTCACTTAGTAAACTGAGGTAGGTCAGGGGCCAACGGGCATGCCCCAGCTTCTTAAGTTTGGGAATTCTGCCGGACCAATACTATGAGCTTCCGAAATTAAATGGAATCTTTGTAAAGTCGATCATTTTGAGTGTTACGATTCATTCGATTGGCAGGTCCAATCGATTCATAGCCTCTCGAGCACAACCCATATTCATGCAAGGATTGGTGATTGAGGATCCATACAGAGTTTTATGAAATATCTTACAGATCAAGGAACAGATGCTATCTTCAGGAAATATGAATACTTTATTTTAGGGATAAGAAATTTTTTGGCATTGAATCGGGTCAGGAAGAACAAGTTGTTCCAGCTCCGGGGAAAAGATTCATCTTCCAATTTTCCCTTCCTTCTAATATGTTTTATTTTATCTTCCCTCATTCCATTTATTGAGCATAATGATGTGAATCGGGCTTGTTGAATTTAGTATAGAGTGTCAAGTAGTTTCGCTTTCCTCTACCGATGATGTGTCGAGAAGTGCATTGTTGGAACTGGGTTGGAACTTAAGACCATAAGCTCTAGATTTGGGGGTTTCCTCTATAGCCGAACACAAGGGAAAGATCATTCTTTTCACCGTAAAAGATCATTTTATCAGGTAATGGATACACTATAAGCATTCCTTTGGTTATGTACTATGTATAAGCCTTCCAACAAATAGAAATACTTGTATGCATCAGGTTCATAGGGGTAAATACATTCAAAAGGGAAAAATTTTAGTGGCTCATATTTCAAATAAAGACCGCCGCGTGGAAAACTCCTTTTTTGGGGTCGTTGTCCCCACTGGTTTGCAAAAGCAATGGGACACTTGCTCTATAGAACCCCCCCCCCCTCCCCACCCAGAGAATTTCGTCCCCAGTATTATCTATGGGCAAAGGCGCGCAGGTGCGCTTAAAGTCTTATTGCCTATATCTTATCTTAAGACGAGGTCGCCACCCCGTCTGGTTTAGTCTCAAATAGGGTGCAAATTGAGGTGAACAGACTGGACCGAACCACCCTACGTCAAGACCTTTTGGCTTTTCACAAGAGAGGACGAGGTCGTAACACCGGAAGACTGCGCCGTTATTAGTTATTATAAAAATGATATAATTTCTTTTTACGCTTAGTCACCAACGGCACAACCTACAGGCTAAGTAGAGCCTTAATTGGAGTATTTATTTCCTCCGTGATAGTGTAATACCAAGACCAGTAAGAGAGAATGGACTTCATCCATTCGGACAAAACCCATGCCCCCTAACCAGTCGTACTCTGACCAGGCTTCGATAAACTTCGTGATCACCGAGTTTCTCAGGAATCAAAGGGTCATGATCCTAATCAAGTCCCCTCACCATACCTTAATGATAAGAGGTTAAGTGTTTACCAGTGGTTGAGCATAACCAGATCCGAAAGGGGAGAGGACACACACCGATCGGTGAGTGAAAGACGAGGAAATACTGATTCCAGTGTCTCCTAAAAGGCACCGTGCGGCGAGTATAAACCCGATACCCAGCTTCCCATAAATGATACGACAATGGAAGATCCATAGACATAATAGCCCTCATTACAGAAACAAGGGATATGGAACTAACTAAGGATCTTAACATGTGAGAGGAGACAGGAAAAAAGTCCTAAGTCACTCCGCGTATGAAAAACTGCTTAGCAAACTCGAAAGCACCAACTGACGATACTAACAATTTCTCTAACGAAAATTGAACATTCAGTGGAGAAATTAGCTTGGATAGCATAGCGTGTAAAAGGAACTCCTGGATATACTTGGGCTGCTACGAACAAAACCACCAAATGGTGAGTTAATGCAAAAGCAAGCCAAGCTCCGTAAAAGCCCAACGGGGCTCCGATTACAAAACGAACTCTACCTCGAGGAAGCTGACGATGAGAATTTCAAATCGTTAGAATAGAGTAGTAGGCATATTTTCACAATAGTCTTGTCCATAAGCAAATCAATGTTTGGCAGCGGAAAATCATCTTTGGGAACATGCTTTATTGAGATTTCAAAAATAGATGCATATGCAAACACGTCCATCCCTCTTGGGCATGGGGCCGAAGTTCGAAATCCAATAAGAATAATCAACTGCCTTAATGAAATAAGTATAATAGTAACAAGACAGCTGAAGAGAGGATGACGTAGACAAGAATCAACCTCTTCCCGGTAAGGTTTTGATGTATCGCAGAATCCGAAAAGTAGCTTCTAAGTGAGATGATCTCGTCTTGTCCATATAAAAATTAGCTGATCACTCCCTCCTATGTTGTAAGTGTAAGCAATGTCTTGTCTATAATTAGTCAGGTAGAAAAGTGTCCCAACAAGTCTCCTTGCAAGTAGATGGGTCATCCAATAGCTCTCTCACATCTGAGGCTCATTTTAGATCTTATTCCAGTTTGCATGCAGAAAGACCAGCTTTTGACAATATATCAAATGATTACTTGCTCTGGGTTCCAAAACTCTTTGCGACCTCATCACTTTAATCTCCAGCAGAGACTTTGAGTCTCCTAAATCTTTCATAAAAAACTGGGTTCTTAATCTTCTCTTAAGCTCATTTATCGAAGCTAAGTCATTACTAGAGAAAGCAAGGTCATCCACATAAAGCAGAAGAAGGAAAATACCTGATTTTGACCTCATTATAAATATTGATTGATCTGATTTACTAATTTGAAAATTGGTTCCTTCCTGTAGTCCTATTTCGGCTCTTATACATGCTGCTATCACCTTTCTAACCAAGCTCTTGGTGCCTGCTTTAGCTTGGCCATAACATACATCGCTTTCTTAAGCTTGCATACCAAGTTAGTATTTGTAGGAGAAGAGAAGCCTGGAGTTGGAGGAGGCTGAATAGAAACTTATTATTGCCCCTTCCCTTATGTTGTTGAAAGGCATTCTATTCTTCACGTCAAATTGAAATAAGGCTACCTTTTGATTGCAGCCAAGGCAAAAATGCCACGAATGGTGTTTAGAAACCTGAAGTAAATATTTTCCCTATCTCTAAATGGGATCGAATCAATATTCTTGAAGGAATCCTTTAGCTATTAATCTAGCCTCGGTTCTATCTATCGAGCCATCTACTTTATGCTTGATCTTGTAAATCCACTTGCAATCAATGGCTTCTTTCCCCACAGGCAATGAGACTAAGTCTTATTATTTTTTTCCTGGGCATTGATTTCTTCTTGTATATCATCTCTCCAGCAAAAATGATTGGAAGCTTCAGTAAATGATTCATGTTCATGAGAAGATTGAACTGAGATGAGGTAAGCTCCATCTTTTGGGGAAAACAATACATAAGCCTTCGAAATGATAAGAAACTTGAGAGGATCAATGAAGCTGAGTGCGGGATCAAGAATTAGATGAAGCGAGTGGAAGGGAAGCAACTGGGCTAAATTACTGATCATCTAGAGTAGCCTGACCTTGGGAAAGAGACTGTAATCGCCGTCGTGAATAAACATGTTGTGCCGGGTGATAGGAATCCTCTGAGGTCAGCTGAACGGGCTGACAATTGGCAAAAAATGCTGAGAAAAGCTAGTGGCCTGAAGAGTGAGGCAAATCCGTAACATCAACTGCAGAAGAATGAGGTTCGAGTTGATGAACAGGAGAAAACCGCAATACATCTCCATCATCATTCTCCCCTAGGGATGATTAATTAGGTTAAGGAAAATATGAGGCGACCATATTAAAGAGAGCATTAAGGATACATCGACTCTCTTGGATTTCACATCATAGAATATATATGCCTGGAATGAGGATATCCAAGAAAGACAAAAATGGTCGCCTTGGGGACAATTTTGCTCTTAACTGCGCAGGAATATGATCAAAACAAGTGTATCCAAACACTCGCAAATGCCTATTATACTACTGCCACAGAAAGAAGTTCGTGAGGTGCTGCTGTAGCTTGGATTATCGTAGAATAAGAGGAGTCGTCTTAGGAAATTTGTTTAATGGATAGATGACGCCGCTGCGAGGCGAGGGAGCAACTTGTCTGGTCTTGCGGTGCACTCATTCCCGTTATGAGTATGAAATGACATCCCAGCTTGACTCGAGACCAAGACTCCTTACAACTCGTACCAATAGAGGCACTAAGCGGCCGGAGATTGATTGAAAAGGGAGGCGCAGCCGTCCCTCTCCCCCTAACCGCCTCTCTAGTCGTGTTCGTAGCTTGATCGGAGGTCAAGACTGTGGTCCGGCAGAAAAATAGAAGTCGTCTATATCAAGTGATACGTGAATTGCTGAGTAGTACTTCACCACTACCCTAGCTGGCGAAAATAGCTTAATGGTAGAGCATAGCCTTGCCAAGGCTGAGATTGAGGGTTCAAGTCCCCCTTCCTCTCCTGGCTTCACCATTTAGTGGCAACAAGTTCCATGCATAAGCCACTTTAGAGATAGGGGCGAGCAGCAAGCAGCCCCTTGTATAGGGTGGAAAACCTATCTGACTAATAAGAGGAAAGGGGCAAGCCAAAACTTACTCCTAACAAGTTGCTGGCTTTTCATCACCCATTGCACGCTACTGCGCTAGCCTTTTCCTAACCTAGTAAAGGGGCTGCTTGTTGTAGCGCGTAGTGTACTAGTGATAGGAAAAGTGAATTGAGATTACTAATGACCGATGGAGGTTGAGGGTATAACATGTTCGGTGACTCGCTCTTGTCTCCTTCGCCTTAGACTTAAAATGATGGGAATCCTATCTATAAAAAAGAGGCATAAGCATCGCCTCTCAATCTAATCAATCTTTCGTGGCCTCCCCAAACCACTCTTGATATGAAAGCTCCCACCATAAAGAAGAGATCGAAAGTCTGGGTCCCCTCGATCACCCTCCCTTGAACCTGAACTGGTAGAGGGAGATGAAGCCGCACCACATTTTTTTGAATCAAAACCCCCTACTAGAGATGGAAATCAAAAACCTAAACAACTCAGTTGAGAGCTCCGTGACTGGTTCAAGGGAAGGTCAACCAATGATTGATAAAAAATTCCCTCCCTATCCGTCTCTTGATCCCTCATTCCACTAATCCTTTGTTACTGATTCATTCAAGGCATAGACTCTCCATCTCTTTGTCTTATAGCACAGGTGTTCGTCAATGATGAAAGCTGCTGAACTTCAGACTCGATTTGAGAAAGAGGGCTAGGCCCCAGGAGGGATTTCAAGGACTGAAGAAGATGGGTGGATTATAGATCTAGGGTTGGGGCAAATCGAAGGCCCATCGGGATTGGGCATGAACGTGCCTTGACTGGGCTAGCATTGAAGAAAAAAGAAAAACTTCCCCCATCACATCATTAACCGGTATAGGATTCAAGATCAGGTCCATGATTCGAGTCAAATCAACCTTCGTTCTCATCTCAGGGTGAGGCAAAGAATTGTTTCAAATGTTCGTTGTTCAATATCTCGGCTGCTCAAGAAGTTTGACTAGTTGCTCCTCCGACCCGGAGTGGATTCTGGGGGAAGGGCAGAGCCTCATCTTGCAGTAGGAAGGTGTTCATTGTAGGGACAGGTTAGAACTGTACTGAATGGAGGAGTAAAAAAATAGTCTTCTCTTCCTGGTCCTATCGAATCAGACACTGAATACTTGGGGATTCATCACTGGCTAGGGCTTTTGAATCAAAGCATAGGCATATACTATTAAGAGGGAGCAGTAGATCATCGATTGAAGAGCCAGGTCAGTAACTTATATTGGGACTTCTATTGATTATTAATTTGGCTCTAGGGACTTCTAGCAGCAAACTAGTCTAAAAAAGGTGCCCCCATAGAGAGGCAGGAGATGCCATCCGGATCGACTAACAAATGATAGGCCAGAGAGATGGGCTCATTTGACTAATCAATGATCCCTGGGCCTACCTAACACATATATCCCGAAAATAGGGGATTGGTTGATCGGAAAGTTCAGGCAGGAGTAGGACATTCCATAATAATCTTTCTGATCCGGTAGCTGGTGGTCCTCTCCTTAGAGTCAAGTGGCTTTCAGCTCCGCTAAAATCCCATTTTTTCATCGACTAGTAGGTTGAATTCTAAGGTTCCTTATTCTAGTTGTAAAGCGGAAGAAGAGGGAGAATGGGCACAAACCACTAGCAGCCTGCGTTTCCGACCCGAAAGGAATGGATAATGAAAGAAGAATCTATGTGTACTATCTATGAAGTGGAGTTACTATCCTTAATCTCCTCTTCCCT